>JARHVA010001766.1:2835000-2850000 GCA_037957365.1 Torreya grandis | reverse complement strand
TGAGGGTTGATTTCCCCAATGAGATCGAGTCCCCATTGTGAGAAGGGCCAATAGTCTTTGGATAATTGAAGGCCATGGGTAGGTGCATGATGTAAATTGGCATGCTGTTGACATTTAACACACTTCTTAACGTAATTACAACAGTCCTGGTTGAGGGTGGGCCAATAGTATCCAAAGCAAAGGATAGATTTAGTGACAACTAAACACTAAAGTGTCCCCCACATATTTTGTCATGCATTTCCCTGATAGCATGGGAAGCTTCATGACTATGTAGACAATGGAGAAGGAGGCCGTCAAAGCCATGCTTGTAAAGGATTCCCCCTAGTATGGTGTAACGAGAGGTACTCTGAACAAAGGCTCTTCAGACATTCTTAGAGAGATTGGGAGGAATGATGCCAAGGTTGAGGTAGTTAAAGGTTTGGTCATACCATATGTCAGATGAAGGTTGCTCTACAGTACAAATAGTAGGAAGGGTAGAATGGATATAATAAGGTGTGATAAAATAGTGGATGGTAACAAAGAGTTTAACTTGATAGGTGAGATGGGATTTGAGAAGCAAGAGAAGCCATTGTATCCATGAACTTGTTGGTAGATCGTTAAACATACTAGATGAGGTAATGATCGAATGATGCTAAGAGTACATCTACAAGTTATTTGTACTTTTGCAAGACATCATTCTTACATTGATAGGATCCATTAACTTGGTCGATGACAAGTTAAGAATCACCAAAACTAGTAATGGTTTTAATTCCCAAGGCTAGAGCGGTTTAGAGACCTATGATGAGGGCTTCATACCCAACCACATTGTTGGTGTATTCAAAGTCAAGTTTAAAGGAAAGAGGAAGAGGTTCACCATCAAGGGGAATGAGGATCACTCCTGCACCCCCGCCATGCTGACATTTGGATCCATCAAAGAACATGGTCATTTGGGAGGTGGGGACCTCTTGAGAAAGAGTAGTGATGGAATCGTCTGGAAATGCAAGAGGAAGTGATTAGTTGTCTGGTAGAGGAGCTTCAACCAATTGATTGGCATTGACCTAACCTTTAATTGAATTTTGCTGGAGGAACTCAAGATCAAACTCAGCTAAAAGCATGAGCCACTTAGCCATACACTAGTTTTGGTATGGTTTAGAGTGCATTTACTTGAGTGGGTCAGAGTTAGTGATGATGTAGGTTTTATGATTAAGAAGGTAATGGTGAAGTTTGAAAGACACAAAGACTAAGGCAGGGCAAAGATTCTTAGGATGGGTGTATCGAGTCTCATACTCTATAAGCATTTGACTTATGTAGTAGACACCTTGCTCTTTGTGTTGTTCATCACAGTGAGTGAGTATTGCCCCTAAAGAATGGTCAGTGGTGGATATATAAAGGTATAAGTGTTGGTCCTCTTTACGTGGGGTAAGAATAGGTGGAGAAAGAAGGTATTATTTGAGTGAATCAAAGGTTTGTTGATAGTCCTTGGTCCACTTAAAAGATGTGTATTTCTTAAGAAGATGGTGCAAGGGTTGACATCTATCCGATAACTAAGAGATGAAGCGACGGATGGATTGGAGCTTCCCCTATAATATGCAGAGTTGTTTAAGGTGGGTTAGAGGAGGCATATCCAAAATTTCTTTGACTTTGGTAGGGTCTACTTTGATTCCTTGAAGAGAGACAATAAATCCAAGAAGCTTTCCAGAAAGGACCCCAAAAATACATTTCTTGGGGTTGAGTCTGATGTAGAAATGGATTAAACATTCAAAAATGATCATGAGAATGGCTAGGTGATCCTTGTGATGTTTAGATTTACCAAGGAGATCATCCACATAGTCCTCTACAATTTTATGGATTAGATCATGGAAGATGTAGGTCATCGCACACTAGTAAGTTTCTCCAATGTCCTTCAAACTAAACAACATGACTCTATAGTAAAAGGTTCCCCATGGGGTGATGAAATAATTTTATGTTGATCCTTTGGGGAAATCAAGATTTGATTATATCCTGAGAAACTATCCATGAGAGATAACATCTCATGGCCAGCTGTAAGATCATCAAGATGGTCGATGTTAGGCAAAGGGAAGTCATCCTTTGGGCAAGTGAGGTTGAGGTCATGAAAGTTGATACAGAGGCAAAGTCCCCTTGTGGGTTTGGTAATGGGAATGATGTTAGAAAACCATTAAGGATAATTGATGGGTTGGATGAAATCAATAGACAAGAGACGTTGAAGCTCCTATTTTATTAGAAGGGTGATGCGAGGGTATATCCTATGAATATTTTATTGAAAATGATTAGTGTCAGGATGGGTGAAAATGTTATGGAGGGCTATAAAAGGGTCAATTTCAGGCATATCCTGATAGGACCAAGCAAAGGCTATGATTTGGTCATGAAGGAAAGAAGGGTAATATTTTTTCTTCACAAAATCTAAGGATTGACTGATCTTGACAATGCAAGGGTTATCCTGTGTACCCAAGTTGACATTGATGGTTGATTTGTTCAACATGGTTTGGTTCTCAAGAGGAAGGGATTTGTAGATAGAAGAATCCCCCGCATCGAGGTAGGTGAGAATGGAATCATCATCCTGATGTTGGATGGTGTTGATGGTAGGAGAATCATTTTCTACCATTTTCAGATGGATGAGAGGAAGGATTTGAGTTTGGCCATCCTTTTGATAAGTCAGGGGTCCAAACTAATAGTATTGATAAAAAAAAGTTACAAGGGATGATATCAAAATCCTTAGACTTTGAAGGAGATGGGGTTGGTGAGGATGGTGTATCCTCATTAATGGTGGTAATGGGTTTAGGTGAGGTGGGATCTCCTAGTGGTATGAATCCAAGGCCAAATAACTCACAAGGTTTCTGAGTTTTGATTTTAGGTAACTCATGAGGTCCATGCTCATACCGGCCTAGGCTAAATCCTTTCTAGGCGCACCTGTGGAGGTATAGCTTGGCAAATGGTAGTTTGTCAAGATAGGAAAAGTCAAAGGTAAATGGTTGGATGGTAGAGGTATTGGTGGAAGCAAAAAGTGGATGATCAAGTCACCCATAGATTAAGTTGGTTTGATGGTTGGGAGGTTCAAAAGGGATAATGGTTCTGATGTTGGGGTCATAACTAGGATCATGGGTGAGGTTCCCATACTCTTGAGTAGTAGGGAAAGCATTTAAAGATAAAAGATGATACTCTCCAAGTGAGAGACATTGGAATGTGGGTTCCAAGGGATCCTATATGGGGATTTGGGAAGAAGGGATATATGAGCTAGTTGAAGCTTCATCGATGGTAGAGGTGGAGGTGTTGTTAGTTTTGGTTGATGAGGTGGTGTTGTTGTTGGTTGGTGGTGAGGTGGATGAATGAGGAAGCAGAACACCATTGGGTCGATATGTGATGTTGCACGAGGCAAAAAGACTAAAGGTCAATTCTTATGGTAACAACTTGACTTTCATGTTCAAATTTGACACATCGGTGTAAGGTAGATGGGACATAACTCATGGCATGGATCCAAGGGCATACAAGTAAAATGTTGTATTGGAACTCTCCTTATACAATCTAAAAGAGTTCAGGAATGGTGCGAGGTCCCAAGTGGATGTGGAGGAAAATTGCCCCCAAGGTAGTAGCCATAGTATCATTGAAAGAGCGAAGGATTGTTATAGTTTTTGACATGATATTCTTATTCAATTAAAGGTGGTCATAGGCATGGGAGGAGATAATGTTGATATTAGCTCCTCCATCAATCTTCACCCTTTTGATGCAGGTTTGATTAATGTATGTAGTAATGAAGAAGGGAAGATCAGGATCTTCATAATGGACAGAAGGTATTTCCAAATCCTAAAAGGTGACGAAGGTATAAAGTTGAAGGGCTCCATAAAAAGATGCAAGAGGTTGAGGATAATCTAGTTGAACCTCTACAGATTGCAAGGCCTCTACCAATGCTTGGAGGTGATGGGGAGAGGTGTTTATTAGTTCATAAAGGCTCATCTTCACTGATGTTTGGTGAAGTTATTTTAACAACACTCACTAAATGGATTCAGAAGGGTTGGAAGGAGAGGCACCCAAAATGGATATTTTGGGTTTTGGAGAAGGTGAAGGTAAAGGTGAGGGTGCTTGGTTTTAGTTGAAATGTTGAGCATTAGAAGGGTAGGTCCATGGTATAGACACTTTTGCTTTTCCCTTATCCTTTTGTTGGGCCCTAGATCGTGTAACCATATAGAGTGTGGATTAAGGGAGGTGTTGGGCTAGATGGTTGCTTCAGTTCCTCCTCACTTTCAAATGAGAGTGAAGGAGTAGGTAAATGTTGAATCGATTGAGTTGGTGTTTGGGTTGGTAATGGGATAAAGGGAGGTTCATATGATAATAGATCATCCTCATCCCATAATATACGGACAAGTGTTTGGAGAGCTTTATAGTTCTCCATATCATGTTCAGGAGTCCTATGATATGAGCAAATCAAATTGTCATTGAACCATGATGGTTTAAGATGTGAAGGGTTGTAAGGTTTGATGGGTGGTAGGGTTAAGGAATAGGTTTGCAATGACTTTTGTAGAATGGTTGAATAAAATTTGAGCAAAGGTGTTGAGGGTGTTGGGGTTTTGGTTTTAGGAGTGGGAGCCTTCTTGGGAGTAGGCTTAATAGTGGAAATTGGTGGTGGTGGATTGGTTTTGGTAGGTGGTTTCGATTGGTATTTTTTGGTTATGGTTGATTTGGAGGTGTAAGATTTAGAGGTGGAGGGTGAAGGTTTGGTGATAGGTGGGAAGGTAGAGGTAGCTAGGTTAGTTAAGAATGATGGGGATTTCAGTGATTTGGTAGTAGGTGTGGGTAGAGTAAAAGGAGAAGGGTTACTAGATGAGGAATAGGTAACACGGATAGTAGAGGGATGGGGTCCTAAGATGGAAGGTAGGTGGGAAGGAGGTGGTATAGGTCTAGTTTGAGGTGGGAGCTTAGGGGGTTCCACCTTCCTAGTTGGTTTGGTTAGGGATTTCTTTGATGGAATAGAATGGGTTAAGTCCAACTTCAAAGATGGGTGAGCTAGGCTAGGTGTAGGAAGTATTCCTAGATTTTTGATGGGTTTGGTTAAAGAGGCATAAGGTGATTTGAAAAATTTAGATAGAGGTGGGTTGGATGGTTCTCTTATGGTTTTGGATAAAGAAGTGTTTGAGGATGGGGTTGAGGTAATGATAGGTTTGATGGTGGATGAAAGTGAGGTTAAAGGTTCAAGTTTGTTTTGGTAAGGGAGCCCAAGATGATGCCAAAAAGTGGCTCTATCTAGGTTGGGTTGAGAAGTAAACTCTAGACTTTGGACTAATCTAGAAAATGGCTTGTAAACGGGTTTGATTCCTTAGTCATTGGTTTCAAAAGTTAAGCCCATGGGTGGAGGTGAGGGGATGGTTTATTCACCTATGTTCTTGGTGGGAGGTTACAAGGTTTGGGAGGAAATATCTTCCATGGAAGGTGTAGGTAAGATAAACTCTTCCTTTGGGATGGTTCCTATAGAGAGAAGGGGTGGTTCTAAGATAGGTGAGGAAGGTTTGATGACCACAAGTGAAGGGATGAAGATGATATTTTTATTTAGTTGGGTGTCCAAAGGAATGGTAGGTTATTCAACCACTTCAATAGATGGCATGGGTGAAGAGGTGGTTGAAGTAATGGTTTCCTCCTTTGGTAATGGTTATCAAAGGAGATGTAGATAGGTCCATGGTCTCAACAAGTAAATAAAGAGGGGTGGTTGCTTCCTCTGTTTAGATGTTTATATGAATAGAAGGAGAACCATCACTCCAATGAATGGCATAGAGGAGGAGGTAGATGAGGTGATGGTCTCCTCAATGGTAGGTTCACTAATAATGAAATTAACTATATGGACCTCATGAGCGTGAGATGATTCCAATTTATTATCTTCATAGTTGGTGGAAGGGGCATGGTTGGGAAAAGGTTTATGAAATATGTCAAGGGACTGATTTGGAGGTGCATTGGGATTATCAAATACATGTTCTTCCTTATCAATCAAATTTTGGACAATAGTTTTAAAGGTATTGCACCTACTAACATCATGTCTAATGATGCAATGGAAAGCACAAAGATCATTCTCATTGTACCAACCAGGTGTGGGGCAAGAGGCATCAAATTTTTGGGGATGTTTTATTGGAGAAAGTTGTATGATGTTTGCTTTGAGTAGTTTATCCAAATATGAAGTAGAAGACTCCCCTATCAGAGTATATTGTTTTGGGGCAACTCAGTTTTGGTTTCGGTTTTGTTGGTTGGAAGAGTTAGAAGAATTGGTTGGGTTGGTTGATAGTTGGTGGTGGAGCGGTTTTAAGTACAACCAACTTGGCGGGTGCCTTTGATTTGGTATTGGGATGGTCAGGTTGATTGGTGGTTTTGGTGGAGGAAGGGTCATTGGATTTAAAGCTAGAATTTTTGTTCCATAGTTTTAATTTCCCCTCATAAATGGCTCAAATTTCTAATTTTTGTGACATGATGAAAGCCTCATCAAAAGTTTGAAAAGTTTGAACTTAGAGAGTGGGGGAAGTATGTTTGGCACAACCCCGAGAGAAGAGTTCAATCAATTTAGGTTGGGGCAAGGATAAATAAATTTGGTTGATGAGACCTCTCCATCTTGATACGAAATCAACAATTGATTTGCCATCAAATTGCCTAATGGAGTAGAGGTCAGTAATAAAGACCTTTTTAGATATATTGACTGAAAAGTGATCCAAAAAGACTTGGGCAAGTTGAGAAAAGGAAAAGATGGAGTTCTTGGTGAGAGAACTATACTAATCTAGGGCTGGTCCAGATAAATACATGGGGAAGGTATGAAGGAGAAGAGCATCGTCATACACAATTAAATAACAAGAATGGTGAAATGCTCTTAAGTGTTGTTGGGGGTCCTCCTTGATTTGGAACTTGGAAAAATTGGGTAGTTCCTATTGAGGAGGATAAGATCAGATATGAACGAATGGATGGATATGTTTGTTGAAAATTTGATCATAAGATAAAAGGTTATGAGCCCTAGAAATAAATGATTCAAGATTAGACATTTTATCCATCAACATCTTAACCAAATCTATTTGAGTTTGGGAATCTCCATAATTGGATGGTAAGTTTGGTTGAGGTTGGGTAGATGCAATGTATGGATAAGAGGTAGAGGGTTGAGAAGATACTTGCTATGTATCCTTGTAGATTAGAAACATATTGGTAAGATGTCATGGGTATTTGTTGTGGGATGGAGGTGAGTTGATTTGGAGGTATGGATGCATTAGTATATGGTTGGGGTTGAGTGGTAACTCTCGTGCTAATAGGTGGAAGGGTAGGGGGTGTGGAAAGTACCAAATTTTGAAGAGGGGTATAAATTTATTGGTTGGTGGTGATAGGAGGAATGGTGGAAATAGGGGTAGAAGATACCCCCATGGTGGATGAGGTATAGGTGACAAGAGGTAAGGTTACCCCTACATTGGAGGTGTTCGTTGGTGTAGGGGGTGTTTGGTTATTGGTTGGAATGTTGGATTGGGTTTTGGTGGTAGTAGTGGATGAGATATTACTAGAAGAAGATGCTTGGGTGATCAAAGGTTGGGTAGAGGTAACACCAACCATAAGAGGGGGAGGCATACCATAAGGTGGATCCATAGGAGGAACTAAAGCAATAGGGATGTAGTGAGCTAAGTTGTTAAGGTAATCTTGGAGGGCCATAGGGTTGTTATCAAGAAAGGTAGTGAAATCCACATCACCCTCAATAACTATTCGAGGCATGGTAGGAGGGGGAGAAAGATGAGAACTCTCAACATCTGAAATATACTCCATGGAAGAAGAGGAAGATGGTGGTTCTTGGTTGGTTTGATTCCTCAATTATTGTCTAGTAAATACCTTGAGAGGAATAGAAAAGAAATGACGAAAACTCACACCTAAAATAAAAGCTAGCAAAAGGAAAAGAATCTCAAGACAATCCAAACATACACTAGAAGTGCGTTTAAAACTTAAGATTATTTTTAAATTTCTTTTGGCTTATGCCTTGGAAAGTATAAAGAAGATATTTGAATTGTAGATTAGGTACTAAAGATGAAATCTAAGGTTGGTTTCAGGTTGTGTTTAGGTGCTAAAAAATAAGAAATCTATATTGAACTTCAGTACGTGGCTTGATATTGGGGCCTACCCCCTCACTGCACAAACCATGGTGATATGGGTGTCAAGGGTTTATACAAGATATACTAAATTTTAGAGTTTATACTCAAGCAAGAGCTAAGTTGGTTCTCCCCTTGAATGACCTCCAAGTAAGATTGCCAATAAAGGGTAAGGTTTACCGCTAAGTGTTGAAATCCTAGTCGGGCCTTGTCTCAAGTTTGTTTTGATGTGTTGATTGATTATGTGGTTTGGTAAAAGTGTGTGATAACAATAGTGAAAACTATGATTGACTAATTTTGCCTTTAAGTTAACTAGATGAACTAAAATCAAGCAAGGAAACAATGTATGCAAGGTCTTTATTTTAATCCCAAAAGAAAATTTAGATTTCGTTGGATGAGCAAAGAATAAAGGAAGAAAGAAGGGGCACCTAGATGATGCTAGTGTCCCACTGAGCATGCCAAAATGTTTCTCTTAATTTCTACTCATTTCTTAATTTTGGAAGAAGATAAGAAACTAGTAATAAGGGTGTGGTAGAAATACCTGGTTGGTGATGCACGTGTAATCCAGACAAAGATGGAGAAATCTTATTTGGCTTGGATGGAATAACCTGCAGATAAGAAAGTACTAATAAAGGGGTTGTTAACAAGATAGTTGGGTGGACTGCCTATCATGAGTTAGATCCAAGAAGCATGAGCTTGTTAGGAGGCTATCAATCCACTCTTAATAACAATCAAGTTGAAAGAGATAAAAGTAAGGTACTTGCATAAAGTAAATGAAATGCAATACAAGAAGAAAGTAGAATGCTTGTTAAAGAAAATGACTAAATATAGAAAAAATGTGTCAATACTTGTATAAAAGGAGGTGAAATTAGGTTCAAAAAATCAAAAAAGGGTCCGTGAACTGGTAGGAACACAAAAATTTATGTTTGGTTGGGGTTAAGGGGTTGAAAATAACTTGCTATTATTTTCTGCCACAATGACCATCGGCGGTTGGGTGAACCATTGATGGTTTAACTGACCGTCGATGGTCAAGTAACCATCGATAGTTGGGGGTGAATGTCAGTGGTTGTACTAACCATCGATGGTTGCCTATGGATTTTTTGAAGATACTTAGAAAAGATTTGTAGAATGGATGAATTATTTGATAATGGTTCTGTTAAGGATCCATAAGTTTGGAAACAAGGTGTAGATAGGTTTGATTAGGTCAGGGGGGTTATAAATCCAATAAAACAAAGAACAAGTAGAATATACCTATAACTTGCTAGATGGTTTATGGTTGAAGGCTGGGGAAATTTTTCCAGAGTAACATTACTTTGGACTCAAAAGCAAATTCAACAGAGGTTCATGACTCTTTTACAGTTGAGTTTCTGAAAGAAGACTGGATGCTAGAAAGCTTGAATACCTATATACAAGAAGACTTGTGATGATGATCCATTTCACCTCCTACTCCCCTCCTTTTATAGGCAAAGAGAGATGGGGGATAGAAGGTTCCCTAGAGGGTGAGGCTGCTGATTTTGATTCTTGGGATTTCATTAACATCGCATAAGGCAAAAATATTAAATTATGCCTCATTATCTTGTACACAACTGGTGATGTATTAGAAGGGTGGAGACCTGATTTTCAATGGTCTTGATAACCATTGATGGTTAAGCTAACCATCAGTGGTCATGTGTTCGAAGGTAAAGGGGTCAAAAAAAGGGGTTAAAAGGGTTTGGTTAAAGGTTAGGTTAGTAGGTTGATGAATTTAGTTAACTAGGTGGTCAATTAGACTCAGGGTCCAAAGGGTTGGTCAGTGGGTTGATAAGGGTTAGGTGATCCCTAAAGAGTCCCAAGGCATTTTGACACCTAGTAGGGTTTTCAAGTGTCTACAAAAAATGCATATTGATTAAATGGTTAGAAATAAATGGCATAGGATAGAGACAAAAAGACTGAGATCTGATGTAGAAGAAATGTTGAAGTATGGTACTTGATGGACAATGGAAGGTCTTCTCTCTTGGCATAGAAGAAGATAGATTCCAACCATTAGTTTATTTGTTGATCCCTTATCTTTTCAAGAGAGTGGGAGGTTAACTTCTCATTAATTTGATGTCTGATCTTTGTTGGTTGGGAATGGATTAGTGATCAACTTCTTGACAGTTGCTGACCATGCTTTTACTGGTTGCACACTATTTTTAGGCTAAAAACCTATTGTTTTGCTGAATCTAGGTAGATTTTTCACTGATGTTTTGAATGCTTATTTTGTGGGCTTGCCCTGGTTGGGTTGAGATTCATTTTGGGGATAGTGTTTGCTTTGGCTTGGTTAGTTGTTGTTTTAGTTGATTTTGTAATTGGTTGTGGGGCCCCATCAAAACCTTTTTATTTACCCCTATAAAATAAATAAATAAATTGCATGAAAATAATTTTTAACATGGCCGCTGAAGTGACCCATCATTATTCATCTTGATGATGGGCTGCTTGACTAGCCTGAAACATTGATGTTAAAATTCTTTGTACACAATTTTTACCCAAAAACTTGTGCCTCATTATTATGGACTATAGAAATAATATTATCTCTCAATATTTTTTTCCTAGTAGATAAAATTAAACATAGTTGCGTCATCACATTTGAATGGTAATGATGGTTTTTTATAATGACAATTATGTGAGTAGTTATGTAAGGTTGTCTCTATTCATCTTATATAAAAATATAATGATAATGGTTATTTATTGCATTGCAACTTTCTACAATGGATGTGAGTCATGGTAGCAAGTTATTTTTTTTAATAATTGCATTTCATAATAGATGTTCACATAATGGTAATAACATGTAAGAAGATAAAATGTAACAAAATTTCTAAACTTTTTTTTCTAAATATTCATGATAAAAAAGCACAACACAATTGATTACATCTTGTAGTAAATATTCTTATTCACTTTTCAATTCTTTTCACTTTTTGTCTCTATATTTATAGGCTTAGTATAAACTACTTTTATTTTTTAATACATAAACAAGGATAACCTTTCTACTTTCTAGAAGACAATAGAAATAATTAAATGACTTTTCTAAAAGAAAACAAGGATTGTGTTGCATGCAAACTATGGGGGACACATGCATACTAAGGTAGATTATCTACAAACATTACATGAGTGTAATGGTCCCAAATCACTCTATTTGTGAGAGGCTTAGTTTCCCTATCTTGTAACATTGTTTTAATAGTGATTTTTATATATTTTGAATCAAGGGGGAAATAATGTATGTGGGGCTTGGCCTCTCATGTAAAGGAGGAAGGACAATACTCTTGAAGGGGATGGTTATTCCCATGTTGTATGGTAGGAGGAATGAGGGTACTCCTAGTCATTTGGGGTGGTTGACATAAATTGGGGAGGGGTTGTTGAATTAAGACCCACTAATATAGTAGTGACTTTACCAATACTTTAAGGTGAGGAAGGCCTTCCATCAAAGAGTTGGGAAAGTTATTGGGCAGATTATTAAGATGGTGAGTTGGGCAAGTTGTCCAATAGAGAGTTGGTCGATCTAGCGAGTGCCATGCATAGAAAATACAATAATATCTTGCACATTTAGGGAATGTGAACCTTTGAGGCTCATAGGTTAGATGGACTATGGGGGTGATTATGGAGGACTTTAAAAATCTGACACAACACTAGGACATGTTTATGGGGGAAAGATAAGTACATCAAACACATAGGGTGTAAAACACATAAATTATGAGCCCTATAGCTCAGCGTGAGGATTCCAAGACATAGTTTAGAGAAAATGCATAAGATGTCAATGTTGTGTATAATCAAGGAGTATGAGCCTTTGGAGGCTTGGATGCCAATAGGGTCAAGAGTTTGTGATGGAAAATTAGGGTTCATAATGAGTTGGTAAACAAGGTTGTGGACTAGGTTTTCAACATGAAGGTTCTTTAGAGGATTTTGGAATAGAATCATAAGGCATTAAAGTTGTCATGAACATAAAAAGAATGTGATTCTATGGTCTTGGAGGCCAAGAAGCTTAAAAGACTAAGTTGGTGGACCAGGGCTTCATCACTAGCTTGGAGATAGATGTCAAAGGGAATAAGAGTACCTCAACCACTTGGGGTATACTACAAGTTTTAGAAGGCATTCCAAATGTTGGGTTACCCCTCCAAAAATGATTCAAATTAATTGTTGGGAGGACCCTTGGAAAAGCAAGTTAGGTGAGTTGTCTTACAAGAACAATGGTGTTCCAAAGGAGTGTTGTGTCATGCTGTCAGGGATGCTGGGTTAGAGCAATATTGGGATGGGTAACCTTTTGGGAAGTACCAATCGACTTAAGATATGAAGAGTATCTTAGTCACAAGTGGTGATCTAGGGGGTTGAGCATATGGTAGGAGTATGTGACTTTGTGGGATTACGGCCAATAGGGTTAGGTTTGGGATGGATGATTTAGGAAGTCTAACACTTATTTTATGAGGGAAGAAGAGTTCCTCACCTACATGGGATGTAGTCTATAGGGTCAAAGGTTAGTTGTTACAATAGGATAGATGAGACATTTTTACATGCTATGGTGATTGACACAAGGTGTCATCCATAGTCTACTCAAGGAGTGAACAAAGAAGTTAACATTCATTAGAGGATGCCAATGGTAAAGGCATATGAGTCAGACATAGAGTGATTTTGAGGAGCTCAATGGTAGATTAGACTTGTCAACATGATGCTATGATGGACTTTGGATGTCCAACACAAGATCATAGGGAGGTCCAACAGAGGGAAGGGGAGTACCACATTTACATAAGATGCGGTCTATAAGGATGATGGGTTAGGGACTTCTCACAAGGGTTCCTTAGAGTGACTTGATAGGCATAAAGATGTTAGCAGGTTGAAGTGAGGGAAGTTCATGAATTCACTCACATGGTAGATCATGGTAAGACATCCACTTGTAGGGAATGAAGTGTGTTTAGTGAATTTTGAATTCAAGAGTTTCTATTTAGGAAGACTCAAGAGGTAAGACAAGTGCATTTGGGTTTGTGTGGTAAGCCCAAGAGTTGAGTCATATGGGATTCAAGAAAGATAATTGTTGGGTTTAATGGCATAGTGAATGTTGACATAGTAGTTATGAATAACTCAAAGGAGTGGAAGTTGGCATTGTGTTATGATGTTAGAGATGCGATTGAAGAGTTGTCATGAGCCAAAGTAAGAGGATGTTATATGACATACAAGTGATTAGACATGTACTGGTATTAGTGGGTGTCAATGCATATAGTCATGGTTTATAAAGGCTAGGGTTTAGTCTTTGATTATAAGTCATAAGGTTGGGCCCATGCTGCAATGAAGTATATACATGCTCCTCATAATTTTTTGTTGTGCACTTTGGTGAGAGGTACATCCCTATCATAATAGTGTAGGTAATTTTGTAGCGTGAGTGTTTTGGTGTAAGGATCACTTGAGATGATTAAGGCATAGTCTAGGAATTTGAATGGATTAGGTCTCTTAGGGGGACAAAAGTAAAGGTTTCTAATGTTACATGGAATTTGTTGGATGCTAGCCCCATGACACAATGCATATGATAAAAAAAATGGTTCAATGCACATGCACAAAACTAATATCCTATTAGTCATTATACATTTGAAAAATACTTCAGGGATCTAAAAGAGTTGAATAATAACCCAAATATCTTGGTTGCAAAGGTAGATAGGAGGAATGCCATAGTTGTTATGAACAAATCAAATTACTTTGCCAATATGGAGGACCACTTGCACAATACTGGACACTGTAAGATGTTGGATAATAATCTAAGCCTCAAAAACTGTAAAGTGGGTGGGCAAAGCTACTATATATTCCTCTTTGAATGATAGTTTGAAGAAGAGACTAGTGCCAAACAAAGAAATAACCCAAAGAAATTATTCAATGCTAAAAATACATAAGTAGGGGGTTATTACAGGGCTTATAATGGAAACCATAGATTATTAAACTTAAGAATTGGTAGTTTGTGTGGTTGAGAAACTCAAGCCATTTGTGGGGAAAAATTATTTCATTTTGGCCTTAGATTCCTTTGTTAATATTATCAAGGACATGAAATTAGAGAAAATGAATATTTTAGTTGACTTTAACATGGTTTATTTTTTCATCAATATCAAAATTAACAAAGTAGTTAATGTGGTAGATTACATTGATAATGAGATAACATTTTGGTTGAATATTGAGATCAAATTTTTTTATTTAAAAAAAAAATTATGAACAAAAGAAGGGTGTGGAGATGGGTTCCTCTCTCAAGTGGTTGTCAACCCCTTTCAATTCAAGCTAAAATTTTGGAATTGATATGTTGATGTTCCCAAGTTGAATTGGCAACATGGTAAAGAGAAGATTGAAGAGTTCTATGTAGAACTCTATCACATTACGACAATATTAAATCTCTTAGAGATTTGGAGGATGGTGCTTGTTTGCCTTGTTTAGATTTCAAAAAAATGAAAGTTAGATCCCTTACTTAATAGGTTACAAGAAAATAACACACACAAATATATATGTACATGTCTCATTTCATCACCACACAATGCAAAAAAATGAGTTTCTATGATTGGTATGCTGAGGTGATCTACCACTCGAATGAGAAGAAAGAGAAACACTTGGAGAACGATAAACAATACTTTTATATGGTCTTAAAAAAAAACATTACAAGGGTAGGCACAAACATTGGCTTGTTTGATGAACAACCCACCTTTTGGACTATAAAGGGACAAATAGCTCAATGGTGGAAAACTAAATTAGGAAAATGGGAGGCCCTAAGTAAAATAACATGGAGGTACCAACATTGCTTAGATGTGCTTGTATAATTTATGGACCCCTCTTGTGATTTTTACCAACGTTCATGAGTGAAGGTTATATAATAAATGACAACATGTGGACGAGTTGATGATTTGAGTAGTAAAATACTCCACTTATTAAGATCTAATTATTTAGAAAC